>PVLA01000407.1:0-18584 GCA_004027455.1 Hydrochoerus hydrochaeris
ATTTCTGGGATCCTGATTATTATATGTCTGGGTATAGATCTGTTTGGGTTGTAGCTGGCTGGAGTTCTATATGCCTCATTTATCTGAACTTCACTTCCATTACCTATGTTTGGGAAGTTTTCCTTAATTATTTCTGTGAATAGACTTTTTATTTCATTTGTATTTGTTGCTGCATCTTCATTCACATATTTTATTCTTAAGTTATAAATCCTCTTGTCATCTTCTAGCCTTTGTATCGCTGCTTTCTGGTTCCTTGTTATTTTTAAGAGATCCTTCCTCTCATGATCATACTTTGCAAATCTATCTTCAAGTTTTGAAAGTTTGTCTTTAGTTTTTGTTAAAAGGTTTTGCCAGGTTCCAATGGAGTTTTTAATTTCCTGATATTCTCTTTGGATCTGTTTCATATATTCTAGGTTTTGTCTACATTCTTCATCAAAGGCTTCTCTCCTTTCTCTGGGTTCCTCTATTCTTTCATTTGTGTCTACTTGAGGATTACCCAAGACTTATTTTATTAATCTTCTTATATCTTGCTTCACCTGAGTTAGAATTTCAGATTTAAATTCAACAATGAGGTCACGGATGTATTTCTTTACTTCCAATGAGGCTGTCTCTGACAATACAGGTTTGCTGCTCTCAACCTCCTCTGCATTTACCTCTGTTGGACTCACTTTCCCTGGTTCCGCAGTTGGGGACCTTTTGCTATTTCTCTGTCTTGTCATGTTTTCAGCCCCTTTCAGACAGGTGGGTGGTGGAGGTCTCTGGGCCTTTCGTATTGCTTACAGTTTTTTCTGCAGCGCACTTGCTAGGGAAGCATCATCCCCCAGTCCACTACGGATCTGCAAGTTGCACGCTGAGAGCTGGCTCTTCCCCCTATGCCAGTCAACCAGTTTATGCTTCAACAAGTTTGTGTGTTCCCTGGGGATGCCACTGGCCCAGAAAAGCCTTGTCCCTGGCTATTGGGTTTCAACCAGGGGCATGGCCCTGCCCGAGCAGATCCCACCAATCTGCTTTGGACTAGGAGTCATCAGCAGATGCTGCCTCAGGTTTTGATTCAAGCTGGCCCTGCCCAATTCCAAAATGTCGCCCAGCCAGTCCTCCCAGTTTGGGGAATCCAGTTCCCATCACTCACCAAAGTTTGTGCAGCTCGACTGGCTGTTTCCACTCCCTGTCTCAGTGCCTCCTCCAGCCAAGGGTCTGGAGCTCACCAACCCCCGCTCTCAGCAGGGCCACAATCTCAGCTCAATCGTGAGTCACCTGACTTTAAGACGTGCCAGTACAGCAATCAGGGCTTGCCCAGCTCCAGCCCTCTGTCCATGCTTTCTTTTCTTCTTTTTTTCTTTTTTTTTTTTCTTTGTCTTTTTCCTCAGTTTCTTCCTGGGTCATGAAAATTCCTCTCCTTTTGTCTGGCTTTCTCCATGTTGCCAGATTCCAGCATCTGAGTTGTTTTTATTTTTTTTTTTTCCTCAGAGAGGCTCTCTTATCGTGCCACCACTTAGTCGGCCATCTTGCAATGTATTGTGTGTGTTTTATTTTGAGACAAGGTTTCACTAAGATGCAAAACTGCCCAGGTTGGGCTTGAACTTGCAATCCTGTTGCCTAAAGCTCCTAGAGTGCTGGGGTTACAGATATGTGTATCATTATACTCAGCTCCCATGATACAGACGAAGACACTGCTTCTGCAAGCACCACTCCTCCTACCCTTGAGACACCAACATTTTGCATGATCATAGGGCCAGTCAATATGCTGTGCTGCTCCCCTTCCACCACTGAGACACTTACATCTTTAAAGCAGAGTGGAGGAAATGAAGACCATCTTAATCATCACTGCTACATTTGTACATCAATACTACAGCTCTACAAGAGACTAAGTGGTTGAAAAATTAGGAAGTTGGCTTCGAAGTCACTTGCTATATTTCTTGGCTTATTAATTTTAAAAAGCAAGAACAGGGGATTCCCAAGGGAGTAGACACTAGGCTTGAGTCTTGAAGTATGAACAGTTCCCGTGGCAAGCCACTCAGACTGCTTCAAAACTCAGGGGCATCTAAGGACACCTGAGGACATGACCCTGCTCATCTAGTGCAGGCACACAGTGGGATACAGTTATGTAACCATGATTTAGCACAGGTAAATAAGTATGTGCTGGTTTCAGCACTGTGTAAGAATGTAAACATGAGATAACAACTTGTACAAGAATTATACAGTAAGATGCAGGTGGCTCTCTTGTTCCTCTGCTCTGTTCCACTCCATGCTGCCTGCTGTTGTTGTTGATGTCTTGCACATATGCATTCTTTAATCTTGGAACCTCACCTGTGAAAATCTCCCTTGGGCACCCTAAGCAGGCAGATAGTTCTGCTTACTTATTTTCCCTTCCTCGTGATGGTCCATGAGGAGAGAAAGATCTTCTCTAAGTCCTAATTTTCATTTATCTCTTGGTAAAAATGTGAAAATAATAATCCACCCATAGTTAAGACCAGTGATGAATCTCCCACCCTCTAGCGTTCCCTTCCCTGTTAGGGGCTTTACTTCTCCATCCAGTAGGGGAGCCCCAGTATTTTATAATTACCCGTTAATGAAGAACAGAATCCTTCCTCATTTTATTTTGCATTTCATTTCAAGTAATTTGATGTGTGCATGGAGCAGGGCGGGTGTGGAGAAGTGTAAACAGCACTCATTTATCACAGCTTTAATTTAGACCAGATCTCTCACTAATCCAATTCTGAGCAGCACAGTTTATGTAAACGCTAATAAAAATCAGCTGTAAGAAGAAGCGGGCCATAATTTCTGCTGGGTATGCCTGCCACAGGAAAAAACAAAAACAAAAAAAGTAACACATTCATACTTTTCCACATCTCTTTGAGCAATATACAAAATCATAACAAAAATTTGGTTTTCAACTGTCTAGTTAAGTAGTGGTAACATTTTAGAGCCTTAATAATAACGAACTGAGGCACATGTGTTATAGGTTCGGCATCACTGGTCTGGTCTATGAGTCCAGCAATCTATGTGACTGCCTTGCCCCAGATCTGTACTATGATCCCTCATCATTTTACCACCAAAACTAACTCCAAACCCTTTGTAATCTCAGGTGAAAAATCTGAATTTATAGCTCATTTCCTCTAATAACCTGCACTAATGTTCTATTCCTGTTACAACCAATTACCACAAACTTAGTAACACAGACAGCACAAGTTATTCTTACAGTCATACATTTCAGAAGTATGACGGGTCTCACAGGGCTAAAAAGAAAAAAAAATTAGGAGGACTTTGTTCCTTTATGTAGGGTCAGGTAGGATCCTTTCTGTCATTTCCAGCTTTGAAAAGCTATCTGTATTCCATAATTCATGACCACCTCTTCCTTCTTCAAAGCTAGCAGAGGCAAATTGAATCATTCTAACATCATGCCACTTTGGCTTTATGTTGTCATGTCTGTCTCTCATTCTCTTCTTCTACCACCTTCTTCATTTTTAAGAATGCTCTGAGCACACTGGACCTACCCTCATAGTATTTCTAAGCTAAGTTTGCTAATTAGCAATCTTAAATTCATCTGCAACTGTAATTCCCTCTGTCATGTAACCTAATGTATTCACAGACCTGTTGATGGGCTCTTGTTCTGCCTCCGATGTACTCAAAATCAAAAATCTTTCCACGCTCTGAATCTAAAATCCATTGTTCCTATAATGTAAACTCTTTTACTCTTCTTCATACTCTCACTGCTATCCTTAATCCAGTCTGAATTCCTTGATCAATTATAATCACCTCTTTCATACATACTCAGCTCCTAAGTTCTTACTTGGCAGCAAAACCAGTTCTGCCTACTCTGAACTTGTACTCAAGCTGCAGAAAACACGCACAGAGTAAAAACACCATCAATACAACATTAACATTGCCTGCAAAACACATGACATTTTCCTGCTTCATTCATACGAATTTGTTCCCTAACTTCCAGATCTTCCTCTGTCTACAACAATAATCTACTTCACTGAGAAAATAGAAGCAATCAAATTCCTTCCATCATATCTATTTACCAACAAGCATGTGTTCTGATGGATACTGCCCTCCCTCCTGACACTCTGTTAACTGTGTTCTCTATTCAAGGCCAATTTCTCCTTTTCTGCATAAACTCCATTCCCTCTATTGAGTCATTCCCACTAGCACAAAAGCATGCATTTTCTTTCTTATACTAGAAACATATGGATCCCTCTGTAAACTCCATTGAAACCCAGCTAACACTCCTTTTATCTTTTGTCCTTTAGGATTAAACTCCTCAAAAGAGTTATCTCAGGAGGCTGAGGCAGGAGTATCGCCAGAATTCAAGGCCAGATATATTTACCTATATTTGCTTTCTACTGTTCTCCTGCAATTTTCTTTTATCCTATTGTTGTCAGGCTTTTGATTCTGAGGCAGGAGATTATAATTATAGTATGGCAAAGCAGCTGGACAGTTGGATGTGACTTGTCAATCATGCAGACCTGTCAATCACTGAGATTCAGGACATATGTCCACAGCAACTTTGAGGCCTATACCTGGTGCCAATTAGAGAATGCTATCTTCAATTCTTCTGGCACAAATTTGGGTGGGTTTTGATGGGATGGCCTAGATCTGACATCAGAATGGGGGATATTAAAGACAGCATTCATTAAGCTCATGGCTGCTGTGAGCCTTTTCAATAGCCTGTCCTTTCCTACTTTTTTTGAGGAGAGGACTTCTTTTGAGACAGGGTCTCACTGTGTAGTTCAGGCTGGCCTTGAACACACTACATAGCCCAGGCTGGCCTCAAATTCACAGGGATCCTCCTGCCTAAGCCTTGCAAGTGCTGGGATTACAGGTGTGCATACCATGTCCAGCTTCCTTTCCTAGTTTAACTGGTCGCCACTCATTCTGCAGAGTACTTCTTTTCAGAGCACTTCTTTTCTTACCTTTAATAAATGTAAAACTTTGCTACATTTTTCACTTGTCTTATCCAATTCTATGAACAGGACAAGAGCCTGGAAGGGGCCCTGCATACCCCAGTGTCTATGGATAGTTTTCGGAAAGCCATCCAGGAGGTAAGGAGACCCCCTCCTGGAGCAGCCTGTACTGACTTGTACTTTGTCACTTGCCTCTAGCTTTGTTTGCCAGCTGTGGCCATGAGCCTGCAGTTGTGTTGTCACTCCATTCCTTCAGACAGGCCACAGGAGTCCAAGCAATCAGCATGCAGCCCACACACCCTGGTCATATCACTGCCCAAACTGTAATCAGTCCAGGACAGCAACCCCACAGCCGGATCCTGTCATGGGGTGGGGGGTCCCCTGGTCTTACCACCACTGCAGTTAGTCCTGCTGAGCCCAGGGGTCTGCACCCCACAATGTCTCCACCAGCACTACACCATGGCAGGTACCTCCAATTGGCCTGCTTAGGTCTGACAAGCTGGGGACCCCCAGGACATTGATACCCCCAACCTTTGCCCCCATGCTTTTTTATCCCACCTCCCCATCACCATGCTCTGCACCTGGATGGGTTTGTGTGGAGGCTGGAAGTGTGGGAGGTACTGCTGTGGAGATGCTGCCCTTGAGGCCATGTCTTCCATGGTTGCACAGGTTGGGTGCTGCCACACAGGCTGTTCAGTTTTAGGATTTTTTCCAGCTCTTTTGAGGAAAAATAGCTATAGATTACTTTTTCCTGGGGGCCATCCTGGTAACAGAAATTCAGGCAATTCAGAAATATATCTAAAAGCCTGAACAGAAAAAAGGCACACTCAGTAAGCATTAATTCAATCATCTGTGTTTATGCCTTGCACTTAGAATGTTCTAAAGTTTTTTTCTTCTCTTAAATGCAAAACAAAACAAAACAAAAAAAACCCTACCTCCACTGCCTTAAACAAAGTTTCATTGGGATAAATGTAAGAGGTACTATTTTTTCAGGTGGCTACGGGAACACTTGGAGGGGCTTCATCTTGATCTCTTGGGAGTTTTCTGTTTCTAAAGGAGCCCCCCAGGGCACCATCCTGCACAGGTAGCTGGCAAAGCTCCGGGTGTGTAGGGAGGAAAGCACTCTTCTCTCTAGGGAGTCCCTGGACCACAGTATGGAGAGTTCCATGGGAAACACCCCGCAGATCCCAGCAACCTCACAAGTAGTCTGTATCTGTATGGACTAAGAAATGTCAATAAATGGAAACAGAATGGCAGATTAAATTAAGAGTTTATTTTTTGGTTAATGCCTTTCTGCGAAAGTCATGAAAAGTAGTATGAAATCCCTTATGTTCATGTTGTTATGGCTCTTTATCTCTGGAAAGGATAAATGTTAAACATTTATATTTTTGGCTTGTCTTGTCCAACTCTTTAAACAGGACAAAAGCCTGGAAGGGACCCATTGGCACCTCAGCACCTGTTAACAACCCCACTGTACATTCCAAACTGCTGTCGTTAAAGTCACCCTTGATCCATGATAGTAAGCTCAATGGTCAGTTTTTAGCACTAACTTACTTTGCACCTTGATTGCTTCATTATCCCTGAGATATTGTCTTTTTCCAGGAGTTGCTATTTTTGTTTTTTATTATTATATGTTTGCAATACATAATGAATATAATGGTATATATTGCATCATAATCCTTTTTATTTCCCCTTCCCCTCACCTCCCTCCCATTTCTCCCCTTCCCAAGTTCCCCTTCCTAGCTTCACAAAGTCTCTCCCTATTTAGCATCATCTTTCTTTTATTTTGCACTTTTAATTATTTATACTTTGGTTTCTCATATGAGAAGAACCATGTAACCTTTTGTGTCTGATTTATTTCACTTAGCACTATGGACGTGGGATATTTTTTCTATTTAGGTTTCAGGACTCTCTTGATTTTCCTCTTATTTATGGGGCACTTCTGAGTCTCCTCTGATAGTTTCTTCTAGACTGTTTCTTCTAGACTGTAGAACTAGATTGGCCCTAGTCTTTATGTGTTCTCTCTTTCTACACTTTTTATGAGCTCACCCATATTCGTGACTTGAAGTACATCTACATGCTACTGACACTCAAATATCTATATCCAAGCAATGTTTTCCCGACTTTTATCCAATTGCTTACTACATGGGAATATAAATATCTGATAGCCATCTCAAAACTCAACAGATTCAAAACTGGCTAATGATCTCCTTGAAGCTTGATCTACCTGTAATCTTCTATTTTCCAATATACGCTGAGCCCATTTTCTTGTTGCTCAGGCCTTAACTTCTACCTTAGCCTTGAATTCTCTGTTTTCTCATACCTGTATCCATGTGGCCACCAATCTATGACTTCAGTTTCAAAGTACAGCCAGACTCTGCCCACCTTTTGCACCTGGTTCAGTTGTTACAGTAACCTCCTCCTTAATCTTCTTGCTTCTACACCTGCCCTCACCCACACTGACTATTATGTTTCAACCACCAGAATATTCCGTATAAAATGTAAGTCCAAATTATGCTCTTCATATAGTTACTATTTCCTCATTTTACTCAGAATGAAAGGATCTTAGAGGCTCTGGGCCCCACTCATCACCACAGTCTCCCCCGATACTCCACTTCAACCTCACAGATTTCCTTGGAACCCCTGAGGCACGCTACTCAGGACCCTGGATCTGCCGCTCCCTCTGCATGGGCTGCGTGCTCCTCACCACCTCCACCCCAACCTCCACATGTAGAACCATGCGATTCGCTCTCTTGATACAATTATTTCCCCAAAGAAACTCTCCTTTAGGCCTTTTAATGGGTTTGCCCTAAGAATAAAACCCCAACTTATTACTTGACCTACAATTCCTGAAGATGAAAAAAATCATGGAGGTAAAAATCCCCAAGAAAACAGAAATCATTATCTCCTTGTTTTTTATGAAGGAGTAAAATGAAAATTTCCTGACTTTCTCTGGTACAATAATATACATTATGGCCAAGGGGTTTTAAAACAGTATATTAAATCAGTTTAATAAAATATCACAACCTCAATTACTATAAATAGTCTATTTTTCTAGAACATTAATAGTTTTTGAAGTTATTGGGTACCTTGAAATTAGAAGTCCTTTGGCAACTCCTGAGTTTTTTGGACAGGCACATCCAAGGATCTGCTAGCTGGTACACTATATAAAAGAATTACTACTAGAGAAAAAGGCTCTCAAATTTGTTTTCCACAAGGGCCAGAGAAGTGGGCAGGAAAACACTACAATCTCCATGTAAATGGTGTCTCACAAGAGGTATTGGATAAAACAGTGAAAGTCCTGACTGAATTATTCTCAAAGTAAAGTGACTGCCACTGGGTTCGTGGACAGAGTCAAGGTTCTGAAGTGAAATGCTTAGATTTAATTTTTGGCTTTACCACTTGCAGGCTTCATGACTTTTTTTTTACCAATGGGAATTGAATCAAGGGCTTTTGCACTGAGCATCACAAACCTTTTTTATTGTTTATTTTGAGACAGGTTCTCACTAAGTCACTAAGTAGTTTAGGGTGGGCTTAAAAGTGAGGTCTCCCTGCCTCACCATGCCTAGATGAATTTCATGACCTTGGAGGAAGCTGTAGTGTTATGAACAGAATTTAACCCACTGAATTCATGTTGAAGCTTGAACCGCTTAATCTGCAAAATGTTGCACTCTTCATTTCATTGAATTCTAATAATAAATACACATTTATCCAACTAAAAACAGGAGAACAGGAGAACAAAAAAAAATGTCAGAGAGCTCTCTCCAAAAAGTCAATTCCCCTTCTGGATATTTCACTGTGTCTCAAATCTGTTTAACCATCCTGCCCAGACATAGCTCTGTACTTTCTCCCTTCCCAGATTAACCAGAACACCTTCTTGTGGATTTTTACTCCATTCTGGTGATACTCTGCCTAATACTTCCTTCCATGAAGTTCCACAGGCCAAGAACTATATCTGTCTTATTAACAACCATGGCTTGTACAATGCCCAACATATAGTCTTCAGTAAATAATAATTAAACTAATTGAACATCCAATTTTTAAAAGGAGTACATGATCAGATGCACTCTATAAAAGACCAATAAGAGCCCACAAAATTTGATTCAAAATGTTTTTTCCCTAATAGTGACCTCACAATGGAGAAATTTGGTTGTGTTATGGTTTGAAAGTGTCTTCCAAAATTCCTGTGTTTGAAAGTTATTCCCGAAGATAGTGGTGTTGCAAGGTGGAACATTTAAAATGTGATCAGGTTTTAAGTCTTCAGCCTTCATGAGTGGATTAATGTCACTATTGCATTTCCACCTCTTCTAAGAAAAAGCCCAGACGCTCGCTTCTCCACAAAGTCTAGCTAGAAAAGTAGCATGATGTTCCACTCCTCTGCTCACAGTTTGGGCATGTCTTACCCCCCCACATGCACACGAATATGCCATTTGTGCAAGGTAAGGTCCATGTCTGCTTCACCACATCCCCTCCCAGGCAGTGCAGCCATGTACCAGGACAGGACAGCTGCAAATGGCTTCTTCTGCCATGAGAATAAATCTCAGCTAGCAGGATCAGAAATACCTTCAGGCCTCAGGAGCAGCCCACATACAATGACTGACAGATACAAGACACAAGAATCTGGCCCCTGCCACCTGCCACAGTGGGGAACAATTCAGCAGCTCTGTAGATGCTCCAAAGCCTGTGTCAGGCTCCCACTCACTCTTCACCTGAGTTTGTACCCATTTTTAGCTTCCCTCCCATCTTATTTATTTTACTCCTTCCCTTGTAGGCTTTTCTTGATGTGCACTCCTTAAGTAAATCACTCTCACAAAAATTTTCACATCAGGTTCTTGTTCTAGGAAACCTGACAGATGAACATGCCAATAACTAAAGAACAGTGCCGACACCTAAATGAAGATGGGCAATAACAGTTACTGTCAGAAAGGTGCCATGCACAATGTGGATATTTTATGTGCATGATTCATTTAATCTTCTCAACAATAGTGTGCAATAAGAACTACTTACTTTTTCTATTTTGTAGAGAAGGTAATTGACTCTTAGAGCTAAATAGCAGAATCAAGACTTAAATTTGTATCTATTTTTTTTACCACCTGCAGCTGATATACTAGGATAACCTCTGCTATCAGAGAACCTCAATAAATGTTCGTCGATCAAATGAGTGAATCATTGCTAGGTATCAATACTCTGTATATGGCTTGGAGTTGATTATTGCTTTGTCCAGTTTTTAAAAAGAAAGAAAGAAATGAGTCAATATTGTAGATCCTGCTAGTTTTCACAAACCCCATGGTAAACAAATGTGCTAAGCTGGCCAGAGAAGCATGGTGAACTGGAGTCAAAAAGGGGTTGAATTTTACCACAGTAAGTCACGATCATCTTTTATAACTGATCCCATCCTTTTTTGTACACAAATTAAACAAATATCTTCAGGCTCCAACAGCATTTTATGCCTTGTTTGTTCTGTCTTTATCAAAATGTCAGATGGTTTTCATTGCAACAGGAAGAAATGATTAAATGAAATAGTTAAGTTCAAAGACTCTCTTGTTTCCAAAACAGACACTAGCAATGTAGAAAACAACTGTCACAAGCAAACACAGAAATTACAAAAAATACAAAAGTACATGCCAAACCTCCCTCTGTAAAGGTGGCTCTTATAGCTCTTATCATTAAAAGCCTTATTAAAAGTTGAGTAAAATATAGTAATGACATATGGAAAAAGATACTGCTACTTTCTTTAAATTAAAAAGGAGTAGATTCTAAAGTTAGATTGTGGCCAATGGTCACATAACTCTATAAACTTACTAAAATCATTGAATGGTACATTTATAATGTGTGGATTCTGTGGCATGAAAAATTACACTAATAAAGCTGTAGAAAAGCAGTAATCAATACTTACCTGGCAGGAGAGATACCATAATCACGAAGGTGGTTTTCCCAGTGCAAGGCTTACCCATTGCACTCCAGATGTGCTGACCCCTGCGATTTCCCCAAATGCTGGAAAGTCGACTGCATAATTTGTGATATTGGGGAACTGTGTTCGTGCTCTCCCCTGATAATCTGTGTTGAAAAATCAGAAGTTGCACTGGTGATGGAAGTAACGTGAGAAGCTGAGCCACACATGATGGCTTACACCTGGAACAACACCACCAAGGAGGGTGAGGGAAGGATATCATTGCAAGTTGGGGCCAGCCTTGGCTACCCTTGTAGGCCAGCCGGAACTGCTTAAACTCTGTCTCAAAAAACAAGAAGGAAATAATTTAGATATTCAGTCTTTGTAACTGACTTCCTTCCTGTAAAAGAAAAAGGAGCCAGTCTCTTCAATGCTGATATGTTTTTCCTTCTAGAGCTTGTATTATGCCTGCTTTACAGTGACTATATCTGTTTTATTCCTGCTGTAGTGAGAGAAAAGTTCTACAGGTGATTAGTTCCACTCTTCTTTTGTAAATAATGGACTTTTTTTTAAAAAAAAATAGTAACCAGTAAAGAGTAGAGAAAGGGCAAATAAATAAGGCAAGTTTTAGCAGTATATTACTAACTGTTGAAGTTGAGTGATGAGTAATAGAGGCTCATTATACTATGATTTGTATTTTGTGTGTTAGAAATTTTTCATAATAAAAAGAAATCCTATAGGGAAAATGAGAGGCTGTACTTTGGTCCTCATCATTAAATCTTGTCAAGACAGATTTGCCACTGTTCCATGTAGTTCTATACCATGAATAATTATGCTAATGGCTACCACTGATTAAGTGCCAGGCACGGGGCTCAGAAAGGGCTTTGCAAGGGTCACATCTTGAGAGTGGTTCTATGAAGAAGGCACTATTTCTATTTACATTTTACAGATGATGAAGCTGTGATCCAGAAGTCATGAGAAGCTTGTATGAGGTCATTCAGCATTATAAAATGACTATGGGGGGAGTGAAGCAGTAGGCTTTGAACTTGAAAGTACTTTTGGGGTAGTAGCAGTTACTTTGTCTGAGATGGTAGGAACAGGGCAAGGAAATTTAGAAAGACTTCACAAAAGGGGAAAAAATCAAGTTGGGTCCCTAAGGAAAGAATACAGGTTCAAATAGCAAGCAAGTGAAGAAAAAGTAGACTATTTCAATCAGAGAGAACATCAAAAATGACAACATAGGTATCATGAGAAACTATATAGCATATTCAGTGAGGCCACAGGGTATAAAATGTGGGGATTGCCAAAACTGGGTGGGAAGAAACAGGAAAGAAGGCAAGGGTGGGGAGTAAGGCAAGGGATTTCTCCCAGGGGGCCAGGCTTGCAGGGGGCCTGAAAGAACTCTCAGTGGCCTCCGCCTGAATTCTGTTTGAAGAATTCCTGATGCACACCCCACACAACAGTGTCCGAGAATGATGCACCTGGAATGAGAACTGGTCAGTATGCATCAAATGCACAACCCAGCTCCAGCCCATTCAATCACACTGTCTGGCATCACCATCAGGGAAGCACATTCCTAACTGTAACAACAAAAGCACAGGTATTTTGTCAACGAAACAACCTCACTTCACCTCACCTGAACTCACACTACTGCACATATTTCAGTTTGTCCTGCTTGCCAGAAATTGATCCAAAAATGTAGGAATTTACTGATACGACTTCTCAGAAGGAAAGTTAAACTGAGTCTTTTTTTTTTTTAAGGGGATTGAACGCCAGACCTTGCCAGGCAGGTGCTTAGGTGGCTGGCCTAAATTCCGGCCCCTGAGTGCTTTTCTTAAGCAAAAATTCAAGCTGGGTATGAAATCATGCCCAGAGGGATAAGAAAAATGTTTAAAATTTGGAATTCTCTGCAAAAATATTCAAAAATAAGTATCTTTCTTCAAACAACATTTGAAATCTAAATATATTGTTTAAGCAAATAGACTTAAATTATTAATTCCTCACTCTTTGAATTACAAAAGAACATGACAGTTTAAATTAGAGGCTCTTAAAAATGTATTTTTTGCATGAATTTGAACAGACTAGAAAATACTGTACACATTTAACCTGAGTATGATACAGAGCCATGGTTAATATGACTAGGTAAGCTATTTTGCCCTGCAAATTTATAATTAATTACACTCTCTTAGTGACCTAATTCTAAATTCTTTATTCCCATGTGTGAGGGTGACATTAAATGAACTCTACTAATTAGCTCTGGTGTCTTGTCTGAGATTAATCATAGGAAGTGAAATTTACATTGTGAGTGAATTCAGAGCAAGCCACAAGAAGACACTTATTTCCCTTGCTGTAGTTCTAAAAATCTGTAGGAAAAAAGACAAGCGGCTGAGATATCTATATCTGCAGAATCCTGGGCACAGCACCTCCAGAGGATATAGTCTGCTTCTGAGGTCCTTTCAGCCAGGACCTCCCTATCAGTGCCAAAACCTACTCAAAATGTAACCAGGTCACTACCTTCACCAACTCCCTGGAGGTGCAGAAGCTAGGTTCCACCCTCAGGCATTAGCCTTCATCTTCAATCAACTCACCATGTGGTGAGAGCACAGAGTTCTCTTTCTCCTCCCCCATACTGTTCAGTAATTACTATGAACTGAGAAATAACGCCATAGAACATCAATCAGTTGTGAATACTGGAATTTTTCCCTGCCTTGAGGTGAAATGCCTAGAGGAATGCCAGTAGAAATGCCTGAAGAGGGAATCCACCCTAAATTTAAAAAACATAAAGATTCCATCTTACTCTTGAAAAAATGACTATCATAAAGAAATCAAATAATAGCAAATGCTGATGAGGCTGTGGAGAATAGTGATTAGTTTATTTCCCCACACCAGAGTAGAAGAGTCCTCAAAAAATTTAAACTAGAAATTCCATTTGACCCAGCTATTTCCCTTCTATATATCTTCCCAAAAGAGGTAGATATCATATTGTGATGATATATACATACTTACGTTTACAGTAGCACAATATGTAACAGCTAAATCTTGAAAGTGGCCTATATGTTCATCAACAGATGAGTGGATAAAGAAAATGTATGTATACATACTAGCATGGAGTACTAGTCTGTTATAAAGAAGGATAAACCTGAGTCATTTGCAGGAAAATGTATGAACCTTTATTAAGTGAAATAAATTAGACATACAAACTTAAATATCACATGGTTTCTCTTACATGAGAAATGAAAGTATAAAGAGAAACACACTAGATAGTAGAAAATATGGAAATAGATCTTTTGCAAATGGCAATGGGGCCAACAGATGTGGGATGAAGGAGAGAGGGGAATAGAAGGTAAGGAAAAATGAGTTAAGTTGTGTTATGTAATATACCAACTCCTCAAAAGGAATGTAATCATTACATACTGCAAATGTATACTAGTAAAAAAAAAAACCAAGTTAGCTTGTATATACCATATTTAAATACTTGGTATGGTAAAAGAACAAATGTTTCAATAAATTTTATGCCTACAACTTAAAACAATATTTTAGATGAATTGTTTTAAATAAAATGCATAGCTAGACATATTGATGCATGTCAGTAATTCTAGTACTCTGGGAAGCTGAGGCCAGAGGATGGCCATACAAGCCCAGCATGAACCATTTAACCACTTATTAAGACTTTGCCCCAATGTAAAATATAGAAAAGGACTAAGGACATAGCTCAGTGTGAAAACTGGTTTAATCCCAATACTACCAAAAATAAATAAATTTTGAAAATAATTTATTTTGAGGCAGTACTAGGGATTGAGCTCAGGTTCTTTGCACTAAGCCATATCTCTAAACCTTTATTTTATTTTAAGATAGGGCCTGACTAAATTCACTAAGTCGACCAGGTTAGGTTCAAACTTTTGATCCTCTAGCCTCAGCCTTCCAGAGTGTGAGGATTACAGACATGTGACACCACACAAGACTAACAAAATGCATTAAAATTAATTTTATCTTCTCTTTTACTATTTTAGTGGTGATATTAGTGATCTGGAAATTGTATTTGGAGGTCTTTGTAGAGTTCTAGTACACAATGGCTAGACAACAGTGTAGGTGGGAAGATAATTCAATAATCAGATTCTCTTCCTTCCAGGCATGTAGAATTGCATATTTCTGTCCCTTTTGAAATAAGGTATGATTATGTAATTTGCTTTGGCAATGAAAGATGGGTTGTAACAGTCAATCTTGAGAGATGATCTGGCGAGATGCCTAGGAGATATGTAAAGCATAGTTTTGTGTGTATCTGGGTTACCATGCAGGTGTAGCTTTATGCACTGTTTTTGCCATAAGTTAAGCAGCTTTCCTCTCCCGTGCCCTTCCACCATGATATTTCTGCCTTAAAGCCAGCTGAGCATAGGTTTAAATTTCTGAAACAGCGAGCCAAAATAAACTTCTCTTCTTTTAAGTTACATATGTTTAATATTTTATCTTAGTGATCTACAACTACTACAGAAAATTAGTAACAAAAAAGTGGGATCATTGTCATGATTATACCTGACCATGATAAATCTTTTTAATGTTTTTATTTCTCTTCAAAAAGGAAAGGCATACAAAAGAAAATATCCAATTCTCTCATGCTAAACTCACTGTTGCAAATGCAGAAAATTGACAATGTTGACCTATGTGAATTTATGGCTTACTGTTAAAGTTTCATTCTTGGTTGTATGTTGAAAATGTGATTAAAGTTAATAGAGGAGATGGTGAAAAAAAAAAAGGCCTGTAGGAACTGGTTTGCAGGAGAAATTTGGAAAGGTTTGGAGATGCAGCCTAGAGAAGCCCTAGAATGCTATAAGCAGAGAGGGGTAGGTAAATTTGGAGGAAGTTCAAAAGAACAGACTGTTGATAAAAATACAGCTAGTAAAGACTGTGCCCTTGAGGTTTCAGGTGGGAATGAAGACTCTAATGGGAATTGGACTAGAAGCCATGTGTGTTACATTCTGGCAAGGGTACATTTTATCTACATTTTGCCCTAAAATTTTGTGAGGCTGAATTTAATGGTAACAGCTAATCGATCTGGTGGAGGAAACTTCCAGGCAGTCCAACATCCTGACTATGACATAGGTACTTCTGGCTGCTCGAAGCAAGATTTTCAGTGATAATCAGGGACAAAAAGCAGGCAGAAAGATTTGATAAACTTTCATTTTGGCCAGAAAAGAAGCATGTGTGAAGTTGGAGCCAAGGAGTTTACTAAATAGAATAATGTCATTTTTTTAAAAAAGTGCTTTGAACCAACACCAGAAGAAAGATACTTTGAGGGCATCTCAGGAATCAAGAGCCCTTTTACTGCAAGATCAAGGGTATAAAAATGTAAACTGCTTTGAAAGACTTTGGGAAAAGGACCTTAGGGCACCTTGGTCACTCAGGATCACTAAATAAAATGTTTCCCTGTGTTCAGCCATCCAGACACTCAGAAGTTGCTGCTGCATTGACCTAAGGGAATTTAGCTACTGCTCTGACTGGTAGCAGAACTTGGCATTGTCCCCATGATTCTTTTTTCACAGGCATGCATACAAGAGTTGTGAGATCATGGAGGCTTCCACCCAGATTTCAGAGGAAGACCTGGGAGTTCAGACAGTATGACTGTTATGGCTTGTGCCTAGATGTCCCTCCAAATGAGTATAGATATTTCTCAAAAAACTAAAAGCAGAAATCCCATTTGACCTAGCTATTTTCCTTCTTGAGTTAAAGGCATCATATCACAGTTATACCTACACACCCATGTTTATAGCAGCACAATTTATAACAGCTAAATCTTAGAAATAGCTTATATCCCCATAAACAACTGAATGGCTAAAGAAAACATGGTATTTAAACACAACGGAGTATGACTCTGCCATAAAGAGATTAACTTGAGCTCTTGCTAGTTTTCCACCTTGCTGTTTGCAGCCTCCATGAACTGCAGTCCTGCCATGGAACCCTGCCTTGGAGCCAACTGAGTATAGACTGAAACCTCCAAAAACTTTTGTACTCCGGGACATTGTTCACTGACACTGCCAAATTATCTTGAATAACATCACCTTAATAGTTCACATTATGATATGATGAAGCCATCTATGAACCTGTTTATAAAAACAAATAACTAAAAAGAAGATTAGGGTGACCTCCAGGCCTCCCTGAGGAGTCGCCAGGGTGGAGGAAGACACTGAGGAGCCCCTGGAGTGGTGGCATAAGCTGCCCAAAACCTTCCCTGTGGGCCAGCCCTGCCACCAGGAACTTAGTGGAAGACTGCATCAGGGGTAAGCTGCTCAGAATCTCCCTATGGGCCTGCCCTGCCACCAGGAACTTAGCAGAAGCCTGCATCAGGGGCGTAGGCTGCCTGGAACCTCCCCCTTGGGCCCACCCTGCCACTGGGAACTTAGCCTAAGCCTGCATCAGGCGTAAGCTGCACGGAACCTCCACTGTGGGCCTGCCCTGCCAACAGGAACTTAGTGGAAGCATGAACCAGGGGTGAGCTGCCTGGAACCTCCACCATGGGTGGAACCTCCCCCGTGGGCCTGCCCTGCCACTGGGAACTTAGCTGAAGCCCGCCTCAGGCTTAGGCTGCCTGGGACATCCCCCAAGGGCCCGACCTGTCACCAGGGAACATCGAGGAGGCCCGCCCAAGAATGAAAACTGCCCTGGACTGCTTGAGCTGGTCCTGCCCTCCCACCTGGAACATCTGAAGATCTCAGCAGGCTTCAGTTAGTGTGAAAAAATTTGGAACTTTGCTCCCAGGTGGTGAACCTTGGACTACAGTGGATTAACTGTATCAGTGTGGTGAGTATACCCCTAAAATAGAGGTGTACAGGGGATAAATAGGGCCAGTAGTAAAACCCCCTACAACTAACTGTAAGACCTTGGTGTGTCTGAAATGAGTGTGTGTGATCCCCTCCAACACATAGAAAACATCAGGCAGAGTGAAAATGACAAAACAAAAAAGCAAAATGCAGTATCAAACACATAGTTCACCAGAAGCAAGTATAGGAGACATTGAAACAGAGAATCCCAAAAGTAACACACTGGGAATCTCTGAAAAGATAGTGAGTGAAATAAAAAAACAACTGCATCAGGCTATAGAGGAAAACAAATTAGAAGTACTCTCCCACATAAAGATAGAAATAACAACTTTAGTAAAGGAGTTGTTGAATGCAGCTAAAGAAGAACTAGAGAAAAAAGTATATGAGCATGGGAAACTGATTGAAACTTTGAATGAACAATATAGAAAACAAGCAGAATTCATGAAACAAACTCAATGAGACATCCAAGAAACAAAAAATTCTATTAAAAGTGTGCAAAACTGCCTAAAGGAATCTGAGGATAGGATTTCAGACCTTGAGGATAGGATCACATTTAGTGATCAGGAAAGGACAGAACTTTTAAAAATAACAAAGCAGCATGAAATGACAATCCAGAAGCTTCATGATGATGCCAAGAGCAACAATATAAGAACAATGGGCATTACCAAAGATACAGGAGTCCAGGCAAATGACATACATATTTACAGAAATAATAGCAGAAAATTTCCCAAACATGGGGAAAAAATCTGATATGCAGATAAGTGAGGCATATAGAACACCAAACAGTCACAATCAATATAAATCCACACCCAGACACATAATAATTAAGATCTCAGACATACTGCATAAAAACAGAATATTAAAAGCTATCAGAGAAAAGACACAACTCACTTATCAAGGAAAGCAAATTAAAATCACAGCAGACTTTTCAGCACAAACCCTCAAGTCAAGAAGAGCTTGGAGTGAGGCATTTCG